>OU611848.1:0-17500 GCA_914767755.1 Agrochola circellaris
AACGGCTCAAGGAGGACCTGGCCCAGCCTAAAATCCAGGAAACGGACCCCATTAGCCGAGAGTCAGGTCTGTTAAAAACCGAGCAGTTTGAGCAAGAGATGCAGAAGCTCGAACTGCAAATACAGGCCATCGCCAACCGGCCTGCGGCATCTCCCCCCAAACCACAGCCCCCGATAAACATGGCACAACACCTCAAGCCCATCTCCGAAAGGCTGGAGATTGTCTCGGCGGACCTCCGCGTACTGCGAGATAAGGAACCGCAAATCCAGGCACCCCCGGCGCTGAATCTGGAGGCGGAGCTCGCAGTCGGGGAGGTTAAAAAGACCCTCCAGACCATCCAGAAGGGGGTAGCAGACCTGGGCAAGGCTGACAGACAGCCGCAGCCGCAACAGGGCCCGAAAACCTTTGCCCAGGCTGCAAGTACACCAAAGCCCCCTAAACCACAAACACTAACCAACCACACCCTGATCGTCTCGTCCACGAATCCCCAGCACACTGGAGATAACGTGATCGAGAGGATCAGGACTGCCCTGGACCTCAAAACGAGTGGAGCCCGCGTAGACACGGTGCGTAAGGCGCGCAACCAGAAGGTTGTTATGAAGTGCGCCAGCAAGTCGGACTTGAAAAAGATAAAGGAGCAAGTCCAGTCCAACGCAGAGCTCAAGGTCCAGGAGCCAAAGCCCCAAAACCCCCTCATCTGCATCAAGGGAGTTCTGTCCAGCTACAGCGACGGGGAGATTGTAGATCTCCTTAGAGCGCAGAACAAACATCTCCTGCAGAACGTCGCTGTGGATGGACAGACTCTAAAGGTGCGTTATAGGAAACGCGCGAGGAACACCTTAGAATGCCACCCGGTCCTGGAGCTCTCCCCGGAGCTCTGGAGGAGCTACACTGCCGTCCAAAAGGTCCATCTGGGCATCAAGCGGTGCTCGATCGAGGACCAGTCCCCCCTAGTGCAGTGCACAAAGTGCCTTGCATATGGCCACAACAAGTCCATATGCAAGGCTGGAAAAGAACTCTGCAGCTACTGCAGCGGAGCGCACAACGTAAGGGACTGCCTCACTCGAGCTGACGGCAAACAGCCCACCTGCGCAAACTGCAAGGTGGCCCATGGGTCCGGCAGCGACCTGGCACACACAGCGTTCAGCGCAGACTGCCAGGAACGCCAAAAATGGGATGGCATAGCGCGGTCGCGCATTTCCTACTGCTAAGGGCAGCCTACACAATCAGCACACGAACCAACCAGTCACCCCCGAAATCGCATCAAGACCGACAGCAAGACTAAAATTCATCCAAGTAAATCTTCAGCGCTCCAAGCTGGCCACAGAAGAGCTGCATATGTCGGCCCAGGCAAGGGGTATTTCAGTAGCACTTGTTCAAGAGCCCTATGTAGGAAGAACAGGTGTGATGAAACAGACTCCCGGCACGCAAGTCATCCAGTGCAGCCTAAACCGCCAAAAACCAGTTAAAGCAGCGATCGTTGTTTTCGGAAACAACCTGGAGGTCATCCACGACCCCCAGCTAGTGTCTGAAAACATCGCTACTGCTTTACTCAAGGTGGGTCAGCTCAGTTTTGGAGTGCTATCGGTCTATTTCGAGGGTGACCAGGACATCGAACCCTACCTTTCGGAGATAAAACACATCACACAAAAACTACACACAACCAACGTAATTGTGGGAGGAGACGTCAACGCCTGGAGCCAGTGGTGGGGAAGTGTTTCCGAAAACCATCGCGGGGCAGCGTACAGTTCTTTTCTCGATGAGCGGGATCTCCACATCCTAAACACAGGCCAAACACCGACGTTCGAGACCTACAGAGGAGACAGGTGGTGCACCAGCATCGTCGATGTGACGGCATGCAGCCTGTCACTGCTAGGCAAGGTCGAGGAGTGGCGTGTAGAAAGAAGTCTCACAACTTCAGACCACAATGCAATCACCTTCTCTATGCGCTTAGAAAAGGCCTTGGAACCCTTAAGGCCAATCTCGACGCGCATCTATAACACCAAGAAGGCAAAGTGGTCCGACTTCAGCACCCACTTCAAAAACAGCCTGGCGGACTCAGACATAACATCGGTCAAAGTCTCGCACGCATCGAACCCAGAGGATCTGGAGACCATTATAGCCAAGTACATACGAAACATCCACCGCTCATGCGAGAGTGCGATCCCAAAACTGGGGTCGCCTAAACACAACGCAAAGCCTCCATGGTGGAGTCCTTCTCTAGAGCGTCTTAAAAAAGACGCCTTGACCAAGAAGAGGAGGATCCGAAATGCAGCCGCAAGCCGGAGACACTTCACCATCCAAGAATACGTGACGGGTACACCACTAAAGCAACGGAAGCCGCCACGGCCAACTGGAAGGAGTTCTGCTCTAAGCAGGACCGAGAGAGCATGTGGGACGGCATCTACAGGGTACTAAGGAAGACAGCCAGAAGACAGGACGACGCGCTCCTGCGAAATACCGCTGGAGAGACGCTCAGTCCAGAGCAATCCGCGGATCTTCTGGCACAAACCTTCTACCCCGACGACTCAACGGAAGCCGAGCAGCCATGCCACTCGGACCTGCGCAAGCTGGCGGAGGAGAAGAATCCCCAAGGTCTGTCTGCAGACGATCCGCCTTTTACGACCGCGGAGCTGGAAATGGTTCTCCAGAACCAAAATCCGAAAAAAGCACCCGGTCCCGACGGATTAACAGCAGACATCTGCACAGCGGCAATAAACTGTGATAGGGAAGTGTTCTTAGCGATAGCAAACAGATGCCTGTCGCTGCCACACTTCCCGAAGCAGTGGAAGGTCGCCCACGTGTGCATTCTCCGCAAGCCAGCAAAGGACGACTACACCAGCCCAAAGTCGTACCGGCCAATAGGTCTGCTCTCGGTCTTGGGAAAGATCGTGGAGAAACTCCTAGTAGGTAGACTCCAGTGGCACTTCCTCCCAACCCTCAACACAAACCAGTACGGTTTCATGCCGCAGCGCGGAACCGAAGACGCCCTCTATGCTCTAATGGGTCATGTAAGATCCGAAATCAAAGCCAAAAAGATCGTGCTTTTGATATCACTGGACATAGAGGGCGCCTTCGACAACGCGTGGTGGCCAGCACTCAAGAGACAGATGGTGGCCAAGCACTGTCCTAAAAATATCTACGCTCTCGTCACCTCATACCTGGAAGACCGGAACATCAGGGTCAACTACGCCAGAGCGACTAGCGAAAAGGGTACCACGAAAGGATGCGTCCAGGGCTCAATTGCCGGACCGACGTTTTGGAACCTTATCCTAGATTCGCTCCTTCACAAGATGGCGAGTATGGGAGTGTATTGCCAAGCCTTCGCAGACGACGTTGTCCTGGTTTTCTCGGATCATACAACCGGTCCCCTGCAGCAATCAGCCAATGACACGCTGGACATAGTATCGGAATGGGGCGTACAGAACAAGCTACGTTTCGCCGCGCATAAAACAAATGCGATGGTGTTAACGAGAAAGCTGAAGTACGACGTTCCGGTCTTGTACATGTCCGGCACGAGGCTGACCCTGGTCGAACAGGTCAAGCTGTTAGGACTCACGATAGACTCCAAACTCACCTTCAACGCGCACGTGTCTGCGACCTGTAAAAAGGCTGCAGACATCTACAAGCAGTTGGCATGCGCGGCAAAGGTGACTTGGGGTCTGAACAGAGAGATAATCAGGACAATATACGTGTCGGTGATAGAGCCCATCGTGCTGTATGCAGCGAGTGCGTGGGCCCCCGCAGCTGAGAAACTGATGACAAGGAATCAGTTTGACTCACTGCAAAGGGGCTTCGCGCAGAAGATCTGCAAAGCATACCGCACGGTGTCTCTGACATCGGCACTTATTCTGTCAGGCCAACTCCCCCTAGATCTCCGGGTAATCGAGGCCGCAACCCTCTTTAAGATCAAGAAGGGCCATTCCCGGCAGTTCATACCGACGGGGCGCGAGCTGGAGTGCAACGTGCACCACTCCGAGTATCCCCACCCAGCCCAACTCATAATAACCGAGTATGCACGCCTGGAGGACTTGACTCCCGAATCCCTGGAAACCCATCAAGTAATCGGTCCCCAAATCTACACCGACGGCAGCAAGATAGAGGGGAAAGTAGGAGCTGCCCTAACTTGGTGGGAAAACGGGAAGGAGTCACAGTCCAGCACCTTCGGCCTGGAGCCTCACAACACTGTCTTCCAATCGGAAATGTACGCTCTCCTCAGAGCTGTCAGGATGGCAAGAGAATCTAGGGCGGCCTCCGTAAGCATCTTAAGCGACTCAAGATCGTCGCTTGACCTGCTGAGGAGTCCGTCCGTCACTCACCACCTGGCACTCCAGATCAAGAGAAGCGTCCGAGAGCTAAGAGAAGAAGGCAGAGAGGTGAGGCTCTTCTGGCTAAGGGCCCACGTGGGAACCGCCGGGAATGAGAGAGCGGACGAGCTGGCCAAGGAGGCAGCACTAACAAAGGACACACCCGACTACAGCAAGGTCCCCTTATCGTTCGTGAGGAGGAAGATAAGGGAGGAGACTATTAAGAAGTGGCAAGCGCGGTACGACTCCTCCAGTACAGGAGCGGTCACAAAAGTGTTCTTACCAGACGTCCTAGCGGCGAAAAGAACACTCAGAGAGGCAGCTCTCACACCGGTCCATGTACAAATCCTAACAGGACACGGAGGATTCTCAGCGTATCTCCACCGATTCCATCTAAAAGATAGTCCCTCGTGCGTCTGTGACCCCATCTGCGAAGAAACAGTCTGGCACCTGCTCTTTGAATGCCCAAGATTCAGCCAAGAAAGAATGGAGCTGGAAGCACTCTTTGAAGTCCAGCTAAGCCAGTCCACACTCCACACCATCATGGAGAGACCGGCTACTAGGAAACCATTCTTGGCATTCGCGAGCAAAGTCGCCATAGTCGCAGCAGGGGCGAACAAAACAGACGATACCTTGCGTAGTAGAAACCGGAACCGACCACCATCCACACAAACCGTCACACAAACGACAACAACCACACCACTAACTTTAACACAATTAACACTCACGACACCCACAATAACAATAACAACAACAACAGTATCAGCAGCAGCGCCCAGCACCATGACCACCATGCAATTCCTGGCATGCGGAGGAGACGGAGTCCCAGGCGTCCGATTGCGAGGCGTCGCCCTCTTCATGAACAGGGACGGCGAAAGGCTAGGCATAAGTTTCTGCATAGGTTCAAGCCGAGCTGCGGCCCGAATACCTATCTCCCCAGGCCTCGCCGCCTTGATAAACGGAAGCACGAGTAAAACGAGCATGAAAGGCAGCAAGTATGCTGCGCTGCCTCAGATGGAAGTGGCCTCTCACCGATGCCGTCTAATGCGATTCAAAGGTAAAACAATCGCATTATTCGAGTGGGGAGAGGAGACTCCATTTGTTCAGGCATGCTCACTGCTTCAGAGGATCAGGGAGGCAGGAGACTACACGGGAGCCACAGCCCGCACCATCAGCGTAGACGCGATGACGGTCGGAGGGGAAAGAGGAGACGTCGCAGATCGCTTCGGCTGTTTGAAAGCCTCGGAACATCATGAGGTGGTTGTCTACGAGGACAGAGGGGAAACTTTAAGTTTCCTCAAAACCCCCCGACAGCCAACAGCCGGTGCGACGAGCCCCGCAACAAGCCCGACCAGTCAGAGCGGATCAGAAAGGGCCCAGCAGAAGGCAGCCGCCGAGAAAGAGGCAAAGGAGCAGGAAAAAGTCGATAACCCGGAGGACCGGGCCCGACTGAGGAGTCGCCTGAAAGCAGTAGGCACTTTCCTCAACGCACTGCTCCCAAGCACCAGCAGCGCATCACCATCATCACCATCTCACAAGCAGGAGTCAGCCGTGGCAAGGTTCTTCAGTAAAAAGCCCAAAGAACCGATCCAGCAGAAGCCTACGCCTACAAGAGCCGACAAAGGGCAAGTCAGCCCGCCGACCCTCAGCCCGCCGACCCTCATGGTGAACTTGGATACCACGGACCACGTGAAGAGCGCTTTCCTCGAGTACGTAGCGATCGTGAGAGCGACCAGACAGGTCAATCTCATGACATGCAGTAAGATCCTGCTGACCTTCCAGAGGAACACAGAAGGTCTGCTAAGGGTACTGCTCGAGGAATCCGGGGCAGCGGTGTACGACAACGTCAAATCCCAAGTCATCACAGGGGATATGACGGGGTCGTACATGGCAGCCTACAGCGCGAAGAGAGGGTTCGTGGCCCTGGACGAGGAGGCAACGGAGCGCTCAGGCAAACAAAAGTTCAACACGACCGACGACGACCCGATACTGGTTACCGCCAAATGTACCAAAATCATGCTGGAAGACAAAATCCTTGAAATGGCGCAATCCATTTTGGGGACTTCAGACAGTCCAGCATCGCAGGAAATTTGGGCGGTGCCCAGTATCAGGTGGGTGAACGGAGTTCCGGGTTGTGGCAAAACAACCTGGGTGGTAAAGAACTTCGACGAGGAGAAGGACGTTGTAGCCACCACGACAACTGAAGCTGCCAAAGATCTCCGTGAGAAGCTAGCGCACCGCTTAGGAGACCGAGCAAAGACGAAGGTGCGCACTATGGCCTCAATTCTAGCCAATGGGTTCAAGCCGAAGGAACGGTGCTACCGCCTCACGGTAGACGAGGCTCTTATGAACCATTTTGGGGCCATAGTCATGGCAGTTAAGTTGTCCGGAGCAAGCGAGGTTGTCCTCATCGGAGACGTGAACCAGCTTCCATTTTTGGACAGAGAGAACCTTTTCGAGTTAAGGTATACCCGTCCAAACCTGGTGGCTGGTATCACCCAGGAGCTGCTCTGCACACACCGCAACCCAATGGACGTGGCGTTAGCACTGAGTGAGATATATTCCGGTATATACTCATCCAAGTCGTCGCTGTCGCAGGTCCACTCCCTGGAGGTGAAAGGTTATACAGGAGCGCAAATACCGAGTACCGCCCCTAACACCCTGTTCCTGGTTCATACGCAGGAGGAGAAAGCTTCTCTTGGGAGCCAGGGATATGGGTCCGGCGAAGGGTCGCGCCTGTTGACCATACACGAAGCCCAGGGTTTGACCTACGACAGCGTGATCATCATCAACACGAGGTCCAGGAGGATCCAAGTTCACGACAGCATCTCCCACGCGGTAGTGGCGGTGTCCAGACATACTGTCAGTTGCGTCTATTACACCGACGACGCCGACGACGCCACTGGCCGCTTTGCAAAGAGGGCGATGGATGCGCCGACTAAAATGGTCGTCGACTACAACCTAAAGACGGCCATGCAGCATCGAGACACAGCTGTCGTGGAAGCCCTGCTAGGGCTAGCGAAATCCCTGGTCATCAGACCCCACTAAACCAGTCCCCATCCAAACTCCAAGTCCAAACTAAAGAAATTAACCCACCAAAAACCCCTAAACTCCTAAAACCCTGTCTTGTCTCAAATTAAATGTGTTAAAATAAGTATTATTTTAGTAAATTTTTGTTTTTAAAAAAAAAAAAAAAAAAAAAAAAAAAAAAAACTGATATTTAAAATTGTTACTTTTCCATTCCTTAAAATTTTTTGTATTGTTCCAAAAATGTGTTAAAGTAAGTATTAATTTAGTAAATTTTGTTTTTTAAAATTGATCTTTCCATTCCTTCAAAATTTTTGTATTTTTCCAAAAATGTGTTTAGTAAATTTTGTTTTAATTTTTTCCATTCCTTTAAAAATGTTTTTGTAAGCCTGTGTATTTAATTTAAAAAAAAAAAAAAAAAAAAAAAAAAAAAAAAAAAAAAAAAAAAAAAAAAATATATATATATATAAATGTAAGTGCATGCGCATGAGTATGTTTATTAAAAAAAAAAAAAAAAAAAAAAAAAAAAAAAAAAAAAAATTTGATGGACTCACGTAGACTTAAGTTAGTTAAGTATTTAGCATGAAGTACTGTTGTCTTGTAAGAAGCAAGTCAATTGTGCAAGGAAAACTAATGTAAACAAATAGAAATCTGTAAACAAAGGCACGGACCACCACGTCTGTGGAACAATTGTAAGGCAGGAGTTTGGGTTTTAGCCGGTAAGAGTCCGGCACTGCCCAGACTGGCTCACCAGTGAGCCAGTCTGGGCGTCCATGAGGATTTCCCGCTCTCCTGCCAAAAAAAAAAAAAAAAAAAAAAAAAAAAAAAAAAAAACCTAACCTAACCTAACCTAACCTAACCTAACCTAACCTAACCTAACCTAACCTAACCTAACCTAACCTAACCTAACCTAACCTAACCTAACCTAACCTAACCTAACCTAACCTAACCTAACCTAACCTAACCTAACCTAACCTAACCTAACCTAACCTAACCTAACCTAACCTAACCTAACCTAACCTAACCTAACCTAACCTAACCTAACCTAACCTAACCTAACCTAACCTAACCTAACCTAACCTAACCTAACCTAACCTAACCTAACCTAACCTAACCTAACCTAACCTAACCTAACCTAACCTAACCTAACCTAACCTAACCTAACCTAACCTAACCTAACCTAACCTAACCTAACCTAACCTAACCTAACCTAACCTAACCTAACCTAACCTAACCTAACCTAACCTAACCTAACCTAACCTAACCTAACCTAACCTAACCTAACCTAACCTAACCTAACCTAACCTAACCTAACCTAACCTAACCTAACCTAACCTAACCTAACCTAACCTAACCTAACCTAACCTAACCTAACCTAACCTAACCTAACCTAACCTAACCTAACCTAACCTAACCTAACCTAACCTAACCTAACCTAACCTAACCTAACCTAACCTAACCTAACCTAACCTAACCTAACCTAACCTAACCTAACCTAACCTAACCTAACCTAACCTAACCTAACCTAACCTAACCTAACCTAACCTAACCTAACCTAACCTAACCTAACCTAACCTAACCTAACCTAACCTAACCTAACCTAACCTAACCTAACCTAACCTAACCTAACCTAACCTAACCTAACCTAACCTAACCTAACCTAACCTAACCTAACCTAACCTAACCTAACCTAACCTAACCTAACCGGTTATAACTTTGCATCCAGGTGACGCATTTTGAAGCTGTTTTCAGCGAATTTGATCTTAAAAAGGTTCCGTCCTACGTCCTGACTAATTAAAATTGACAAAAACGCGAAAATATTTTTTCGTTATAGGACTTAGAAAATTTTCAATATTTTCTTTTATTAAAAACTTAAACTAATTTTTATCTCAAAATTTTCCTTCAAAAACACATTTGATTTTAGTTGAAATAGATACTTACCTGCCTTACCTGTACTCTGGTGCGCGTTCCGCGAGCTCGAGTCCCGTTTGGTAGTCGTAATTCCCGGTTTTTTCATACTTTTTTGTCGAAAAACACGTTTTTTGACGAAAAGTCAAAAATTTTCTTCTACGTAAATTCCAAAAACCTCACAGAACGCTAGCCCGCGCCGAGACGCGTCTTTTGACACCTCGCACGTGCGCCTAGCTAACATAGAAAATCAAAATTTTTAAAATCAATTAAATTCATAAACAGACGAAATCCACCTTAGCTATCCAGTAAATACATCAAACCGTTATAACTTTGCATCCAGGTGACGCATTTTGAAGCTGTTTTCAGCGAATTTGATCTTAAAAAGGTTCCGTCCTACGTCCTGACTATTTAAAATTGACAAAAACGCGAAAATATTTTTTCGTTATAGGACTTAGAAAATTTTCAATATTTTCTTTTATTAAAAACTTAAACTAATTTTTATCTCAAAATTTTCCTTCAAAAACACATTTGATTTTAGTTGAAATAGATACTTACCTGCCTTACCTGTACTCTGGTGCGCGTTCCGCGAGCTCGAGTCCCGTTTGGTAGTCGTAATTCCCGGTTTTTTCATACTTTTTTGTCGAAAAACACGTTTTTTGACGAAAAGTCAAAAATTTTCTTCTACGTAAATTCCAAAAACCTCACAGAACGCTAGCCCGCGCCGAGACGCGTCTTTTGACACCTCGCACGTGCGCCTAGCTAACATAGAAAATCAAAATTTTTAAAATCAATTAAATTCATAAACAGACGAAATCCACCTTAGCTATCCAGTAAATACATCAAACCGTTATAACTTTGCATCCAGGTGACGCATTTTGAAGCTGTTTTCAGCGAATTTGATCTTAAAAAGGTTCCGTCCTACGTCCTGACTAATTAAAATTGACAAAAACGCGAAAATATTTTTTCGTTATAGGACTTAGAAAATTTTCAATATTTTCTTTTATTAAAAACTTAAACTAATTTTTATCTCAAAATTTTCCTTCAAAAACACATTTGATTTTAGTTGAAATAGATACTTACCTGCCTTACCTGTACTCTGGTGCGCGTTCCGCGAGCTCGAGTCCCGTTTGGTAGTCGTAATTCCCGGTTTTTTCATACTTTTTTGTCGAAGAACACGTTTTTTGACGAAAAGTCAAAAATTTTCTTCTACGTAAATTCCAAAAACCTCACAGAACGCTAGCCCGCGCCGAGACGCGTCTTTTGACACCTCGCACGTGCGCCTAGCTAACATAGAAAATCAAAATTTTTAAAATCAATTAAATTCATAAACAGACGAAATCCACCTTAGCTATCCAGTAAATACATCAAACCGTTATAACTTTGCATCCAGGTGACGCATTTTGAAGCTGTTTTCAGCGAATTTGATCTTAAAAAGGTTCCGTCCTACGTCCTGACTAATTAAAATTGACAAAAACGCGAAAATATTTTTTCGTTATAGGACTTAGAAAATTTTCAATATTTTCTTTTATTAAAAACTTAAACTAATTTTTATCTCAAAATTTTCCTTCAAAAACACATTTGATTTTAGTTGAAATAGATACTTACCTGCCTTACCTGTACTCTGGTGCGCGTTCCGCGAGCTCGAGTCCCGTTTGGTAGTCGTAATTCCCGGTTTTTTCATACTTTTTTGTCGAAAAACACGTTTTTTGACGAAAAGTCAAAAATTTTCTTCTACGTAAATTCCAAAAACCTCACAGAACGCTAGCCCGCGCCGAGACGCGTCTTTTGACACCTCGCACGTGCGCCTAGCTAACATAGAAAATCAAAATTTTTAAAATCAATTAAATTCATAAACAGACGAAATCCACCTTAGCTATCCAGTAAATACATCAAACCGTTATAACTTTGCATCCAGGTGACGCATTTTGAAGCTGTTTTCAGCGAATTTGATCTTAAAAAGGTTCCGTCCTACGTCCTGACTAATTAAAATTGACAAAAACGCGAAAATATTTTTTTCGTTATAGGACTTAGAAAATTTTCAATATTTTCTTTTATTAAAAACTTAAACTAATTTTTATCTCAAAATTTTCCTTCAAAAACACATTTGATTTTAGTTGAAATAGATACTTACCTGCCTTACCTGTACTCTGGTGCGCGTTCCGCGAGCTCGAGTCCCGTTTGGTAGTCGTAATTCCCGGTTTTTTCATACTTTTTTGTCGAAAAACACGTTTTTTGACGAAAAGTCAAAAATTTTCTTCTACGTAAATTCCAAAAACCTCACAGAACGCTAGCCCGCGCCGAGACGCGTCTTTTGACACCTCGCACGTGCGCCTAGCTAACATAGAAAATCAAAATTTTGCCCTCCCACCCACCCTGTTCTCACTAGCCAGGTAAACTTTCGACTTTGGCAAAGTATTGAAAATTAATTTTATCCTCTTAAAGCTAGATCTAAGTCCGCTTACTTAAGACCAGGCCTGAAATAACGTGTTTTAACGGCTGTAGGCATCATTTTGACGGAGCTTCATTTTAGTATAATTAGAATAATATTAAGTGTAATTTTATATTGACCCTATGTTCGTTTGACCATAGGACGACTTTATTTTAATAAATTTTTGTTGTTTTCTGTGCTTATCCCCCCTTTACAGGGACACAGAAATAACACCAGTGTCCCCTGACTAGTCTTTCTTCAAGTTCATGAACTCAACCTTTACCAAAGGTACCACCATGATTCGCACTCCGGCCAAGGAAGTGGTTTCGTCGGGTTCCAGGGGCTCGCCGCGTTCGACGGAGAAGGCTGGGTGCTCACTTCCGAGTGTCAGGCGTAGCATCGGGAAATGGGAGGCCGGGAAAGCTGAGCCCCAGGCCAAGTCCCCGGTCAACCCAAACTCTGACGCAACACCACCTGCCGCCAGCACTCGGGAGCCGCTCCAAGGAAAGACGGACACCGCCAGACCGCAAAGGACGACGGAGTCCAGGTACCCCAGTCTGACAGCGGAGGCGAGAGCTTGCCTAAATAAAGCTAAGCTTCATTTGGGCAACTCTCGCAACCTCAAGACAGAAATAAAGACGGCGGTACTCGACGCGATTAACAGATTGTATGAGTTGGTAAAGGAGTCGGAGCGGAGCAAATCTCCTGTAACTACCACACCTGTGGTCATACCGGCGCCCACGCCGATAGCCGCGCCATTGACACCAGCCACGGATGAGCCGACGGAGCTGATGAAGTGCCTTGTGGCAGGTCTCAAAGATCACAAGCAGGCACTGCAGGAGTGTCAACACCACACCCAGACTCTGTCGGATCATCTCCAACAGGCCCCTCGCTACGTCGCAGGCCAAGGCCCAACTTTCGCGGAGATGGCTGCCGCCGTTCCAAAGCAGAACGTCCAAGAGCCTCTTCACTCGGTGGTCGTTTCATCTATCAACGATCAGGACACCGGTGAAGAGGTTATTGAGAAGCTCAGGACGGCGGTCGATGCCAGAAACGAGGGCACTAGGGTGGAACGGCTGCGAAAGGCGAGGGACCAAAAGGTGGTGGTGGGATTCAGGACAAAAGAAGAGATGACCAGAGTGACCGAACGGATTAGGAAGGCGGGAAATTTAGTGGTCGAAGAAGTTAAAAATAAAGACCCGCTACTAATAATTAAAGATGTCCTTTCCTGCCACTCGGATGTGGAGGTCATCCAAGCCCTGCAGAGGCAAAACACCCACCTGGTCGGGGACATACCTGCAGAGGATTCGAGGTTGCGGGTGAAGTACCGTCGTAAGACGAGGAACCCCCATATGTGCCACGTCATCCTGCAGGTGTCCCCGACTGTGTGGCAGCGGCTGACAATGGCGGGTCGCGTGCACATCGACCTACAGCGGGTGCGGGTGCAGGACCAGTCACCACTGGTGCAGTGCACTCGCTGCCTGCGCTACGGTCACAGCCGTAAACTGTGCACGCAGCCCGCCGACCTCTGCACTCATTGTGGGGACCCTCACCTGCGAGTCGACTGCCCGTCGCGGCTGGCGGCGGAGGCGCCAAGGTGTCACAACTGCGTATCGGCCAAAGCGGACAAGACTGACCACAACGCCTTCGACAACGAGTGCCCAATTCGTCTTAAATGGGACGCGTTGGCTCGCTTGTCGGTGGCGTATTGCTGAGGTCCATCCAGCGTTTCTCAGGAATAAGAACCACAACGGTATTGTACTCAAAATTAACCTTCAGAAAACCAGAACAACAGAAAATTTAAGAAATAAAAGTAACAGCGTTAAAAATCTAGAAAATTCGAGTCAATTTCGTAAGAAATTGGCCCAATTTGAAATACATAGCAAACTAAATTCATCTAAATTTAAAATCAAATTTACCTTACCGTTGTGGTCAAACGCGTGTGACACTTTGAGAAGCCGTATCCGAAGCACTTCGCCAGCCCGTAGTGCGCAGAACGCCAAGCAGTACCTGAAACAAAACGAAGCACAGGTTAAGAGCAGGATATGCCTTTGTAAGAAACAAGACAAGTTAAAACTAAAAACTGGGTTAAGAATAGCAGCTCTGAGTCTGCCAGGAGTAATAAAAATTAAACAAGGACAAAAAAGCATTATATTAGTACAAAAAATTTACAGTCTAAGAAATAAACGTTTAGAATAAGAAAAAATATGTCTATATGATATATTGTTTATATATATTAGGATAGCCATATCATAAATACAGTAAGTAGATTAAGATATAGAATAAAATGTAATAGGTATAAGCATAGGTAGACTCAAAAAATTAAAAAACAACTAAAAAGATATAAAACAAAAATAGTATAGAAAAATAAGTTAGTAAATTATTAGATATGTAAGATATTTAAATTTAAGAAACCCATTATTTAAGGTATGAGATAAGCATATAAGTACGGAAATTATTAGACGAAGTGAGGCGATTGCTTCCAGGAACTTTCCACCTCCTAACAACAGGACTGACACAAAATTAAACAAAAAAACAAAATAGCAGAAATCCGAACTATTGTTAAACAAGGTCTCTGATCACGTCAGAGGGACACTGAGCAAAGGCAGGAGTGGGTTTTAGCCGGTAAGAGTCCGGCACTGCCCAGACTGGCTCACCAGTGAGCCAGTCTGGGCGTCCATGAGGATTTCCCACTCCTGCTAAAACAAAAAAAAAAAAAAAAAAAAACCTAACCTAACCTAACCTAACCTAACCTAACCTAACCTAACCTAACCTAACCTAACCTAACCTAACCTAACCTAACCTAACCTAACCTAACCTAACCTAACCTAACCTAACCTAACCTAACCTAACCTAACCTAACCTAACCTAACCTAACCTAACCTAACCTAACCTAACCTAACCTAACCTAACCTAACCTAACCTAACCTAACCTAACCTAACCTAACCTAACCTAACCTAACCTAACCTAACCTAACCTAACCTAACCTAACCTAACCTAACCTAACCTAACCTAACCTAACCTAACCTAACCTAACCTAACCTAACCTAACCTAACCTAACCTAACCTAACCTAACCTAACCTAACCTAACCTAACCTAACCTAACCTAACCTAACCTAACCTAACCTAACCTAACCTAACCTAACCTAACCTAACCTAACCTAACCTAACCTAACCTAACCTAACCTAACCTAACCTAACCTAACCTAACCTAACCTAACCTAACCTAACCTAACCTAACCTAACCTAACCTAACCTAACCTAACCTAACCTAACCTAACCTAACCTAACCTAACCTAACCTAACCTAACCTAACCTAACCTAACCTAACCTAACCTAACCTAACCTAACCTAACCTAACCTAACCTAACCTAACCTAACCTAACCTAACCTAACCTAACCTAACCTAACCTAACCTAACCTAACCTAACCTAACCTAACCTAACCTAACCTAACCTAACCTAACCTAACCTAACCTAACCTAACCTAACCTAACCTAACCTAACCTAACCTAACCTAACCTAACCTAACCTAACCTAACCTAACCTAACCTAACCTAACCTAACCTAACCTAACCTAACCTAACCTAACCTAACCTAACCTAACCGGTTATAACTTTGCATCCAGGTGACGCATTTTGAAGCTGTTTTCAGCGAATTTGATCTTAAAAAGGTTCCGTCCTACGTCCTGACTAATTAAAATTGACAAAAACGCGAAAATATTTTTTCGTTATAGGACTTAGAAAATTTTCAATATTTTCTTTTATTAAAAACTTAAACTAATTTTTATCTCAAAATTTTCCTTCAAAAACACATTTGATTTTAGTTGAAATAGATACTTACCTGCCTTACCTGTACTCTGGTGCGTGTTCCGCGAGCTCGAGTCCCGTTTGGTAGTCGTAATTCCCGGTTTTTTCATACTTTTTTGTCGAAAAACACGTTTTTTGACGAAAAGTCAAAAATTTTCTTCTACGTAAATTCCAAAAACCTCACAGAACGCTAGCCCGCGCCGAGACGCGTCTTTTGACACCTCGCACGTGCGCCTAGCTAACATAGAAAATCAAAATTTTTAAAATCAATTAAATTCATAAACAGACGAAATCCACCTTAGCTATCCAGTAAATACATCAAACCGTTATAACTTTGCATCCAGGTGACGCATTTTGAAGCTGTTTTCAGCTGATTTGATCTTAAATAGGTTCCGTCCTACGTCCTGACTTATTAAAATTGACAAAAACGCGAAAATATTTTTTCGTTCTGGGACTTAGAAAATTTTCAATATTTTCTTTTATTAAAAACTTAAACTAATTTTTATCTCAAAATTTTCCTTCAAAAACACATTTGATTTTAGTTGAAATAGATACTTACCTGCCTTACCTGTACTCTGGTGCGTGTTCCGCGAGCTCGAGTCCCGTTTGGTAGTCGTAATTCCCGGTTTTTTCATACTTTTTTGTCGAAAAACACGTTTTTTGACGAAAAGTCAAAAATTTTCTTCTACGTAAATTCCAAAAACCTCACAGAACGCTAGCCCGCGCCGAGACGCGTCTTTTGACACCTCGCACGTGCGCCTAGCTAACATAGAAAATCAAAATTTTGCCCTCCCACCCACCCTGTTCTCACTGGCCAGGTAAACTTTCGACTTTGGCAAGATATTGAAAATTAATTTTATTCTCTTGAAGCTGGATCTAATTTCGCTCACTTAAGACCAGACCTGATATAACGTGTTTAAACGGCTGTAGGCATCATTTTGACGGAGCTTTCAAATTTTTAGTTTAATTAGAATAATATTAAGTGTAATTTTATATTGACCCTAGGTTCGTTCGACCATAGGACGACTTTTATTTTTAATTAATTTTGTTGTTTCTGTGCTTATCCCCCCTTTACAGGGACACAGAAGGAACTCCAGTGTCTCCTGACTGGTCTTTCCATTGGATTATATGAACTCAACGTTCACGAAAACCGCCACCATGTACCGCACTCCGGCCAAGGAAGTGGCTTCGTCGGGTTCCAGGGGCTCGCCGCGTTCGACGGAGAAGGCTGGGTGCTCACTCCCGAGTGTCAGGCGTAGCATCGGGGAATGGGAGGCCGGGAAAGCTGAGCCTCAGGTCAAGTCCCCGGTCAACCCAAAGCCTGACGCAACACCACCTGCCGCCAGCACTCGGGAGCCGCTCCGAGGAAAGCTAGATACCGTCAGGCTGCAAAAGACGACTGAGTCGCGGTACCCCAGTCTGACAGCGGAGGCGAGAGCTTGCCTAAATAAAGCTAAGCTTCATTTGGGCAACTCTCGCAACCTCAAGACGGACATAAAGACGGCGGTACTCGACGCCATTAACAGACTGTACGAGTTGGTCAAGGAGTCGGAGCGGAACAAAGCTCCTATAACACCCGCACCTTTAGTCATACCGGCAGCCACACCGACAGCCGCGCCATTGAAACTGACTATGGATGAGCCGACAGAGCTTATGAAGTGCCTTGTGGCAGGTCTCAAAGACCACAAACAGGCATTGGATGAGTGCCAACAGCACACCAGGGCTCTGTCGGAGCATCTCAAGGAGGCCCCTCGCTACGTGGCAGGCCAAGGTCCAACTTTCGCCGAGATGGCCGCCGCCGGTCCAAAGCAGAATATCCAAGAACCTCTTCACTCGGTGGTCGTATCGTCTGTAAACGATCAGGACACCGGTGAAGAGGTTATTGAGAAGCTCAGGACGGCGGTCGATGCCAGAAACGAGGGCACCAGGGTGGAACGGCTGCGAAAGGCGAGGGACCAGAAGGTGGTGGTCGGCTTCAAGACCAGGGCCGAAATGACAGAAGTGACCGAACGGATAC